>JAHFWI010000413.1:0-27292 GCA_028554975.1 Himalopsyche kuldschensis
ATGTGCCCAAAACTTCGTCGTTTAAACCCCGCGAGGGGATTTCAAACCCCAACAAGTCAAACAATCAAATTAGGAGAAAAACTACGTCAAGTTCGACTGCAAACAATGATGTTAGGTTTGTGAGCCTTTCGCGCCTTGTTCCCTCACCGCAAAACGTGCGTCGCTATCAAAGCGAGGCGGGAATAGATGAACTTGCCGCATCGCTTAGCGCCATGGGCCAGATTCAAGACATGCGCGTTAGGGAACCAAAGGGAGACGATTCCAGTGGCAAGCTGGAAGTGGTCGCAGGAAGCCGCCGCTTGAAGGCCTTGCACACGCTTTTGAAGAACAGAGGCACAATCAAAGGCATAAAAGTCACAAAGGCCTATCAAGTGTGTGTTTGCTTTCAGGCGGAAGATGACAGCGACATCGAGGTATCATTAGCAGAGAACGAAGTGCGATTGAACATGCACCCGCCGACCAAGTGACCGCTTTCAATAGGCTTCATGTTGTCGAAGGATTGACGCCGGAGGCGATTGCCGAGCGGTTTGGCGTCAATCAAATAACCATCCGCCGTCGTCTGAAATTGGCTTGTGTCAGCCCCAAGATCATGGAGGAGTTTCGGGCGGATGCAATTTCGCTAGAACAGATGATGGCGCTTGCGTTGACGGACGACCACGAGCGGCAGGAGGCGGCCTATTTTAACGTTGAACAGGATTGGCAACGTAGCGCCAGCCACCTGAAAAGCCGTCTTGTAAACGAAACCGTTCGCGGCAGTGAACGATTGGCAAAGTTTGTGGGAAAAAAGGCCTATGAGGCGGCAGGAGGGTCTATTACGCGGGACCTATTTGCCGAAGACGATGAAACGTTCTGGACAGACCGGGATTTGGTACACGTGCTTGCCATTGCCAGACTATCCAAGACCGCCAAACAATATGAACGATTGGGCTGGAAATGGATTGACGTGTCGTTAGATGGGCAATTTAATTCCAATGGCCGAATTTATCAGAAAATGGGTGAATTGAGCGAAGCAGATGTTGCGCGTGTCGCGGAACTCAGTGCCAAAAGCGACGCGATTGCGCAAGAATGGAACGCACTTGTAGAACCCGATACAGCTACTCACGCAGAGTTTCGCGCTCATTATCAAGAATGCGAAGTAGATATTGAGGCCATACGTGCGCCTTATCGCTATTTTGATGCAGCAGAAATGGCTTTTGCAGGTGTACTTGTCCAAATCAACCGCGACGGCAAATTGGAGGTTCACTGCGGCCTTGTCACTGGCGATGACCCGAGAGCGCTAGATGCGTTCGCAAAAGGCCAGAAAACGGCCGCAGACGCTCAAGGAAACGATTTTGATGCAGAGGTAGCCAGTGACGTCGAAAACGAAGGCCCTGCCCTGTCTATGGCAGTTATTGAGGACTTAACAGCACTTAGGAGCGCCGCACTGTCACTTGCTGTTACCGAAAGGCCAGACATTGCCTTGTGTGTCGCCATACATGCGTTTGCCAAGACAATATTTTACCCAATGCAATATTCTGGCTCTATCGATACGGCCTCGGAAATCAGGTGTAACGGGCCGCATTTGCGACTGACCATGATTGACCCTGATAACAACGGTGCATTTGACGAAATAGTGCGTCGGAGTGAACTGTGGCAAGTGCAGCTGCCCGAAAAACAGAGCGAACTTTGGGAATGGCTTCTGGCACAAAAACAACCGCTACTGTTGGAACTTCTGGCATTTTTGGTTGGCATGAGTGTCAATTCTTGGCAGGTTCGCCACCAGAGCGGAACACGTTTCACCCACGCCAATCAAATTGCCGAGGCCGTCCAATTGGACATGAAGGCATGGTGGAAGCCATCCGAAACGTTTTTCAAACGAGTTCCAATATCAGTGGGTATTGAAGCCATGCGTGAGACGAATGTAAAGCCGGAACTTTTGTCTGCCATGTCAAAAGTTAAAAAAAGTGAGGCTATCCTTGGTGCATTAGACTGGCTGGACGGTACACCGTGGTTGATAAGCGTGTTGCGGCCTGTCGAGACTAAACTATTGTTACGTGATGTTCACGACGAGCCTGAGTTGGAGCCAGAAATTGCGCAACCTGTTCAGTTGATGGCAGCGGAATGAGCGATAATGGGGAGGCCACGGTCTCCCTAGTCCTCGTTGCTTGCCCTGCCCTGATATTTTATCCTCAGTGAAGGCGTTTGCGTGAAGCAACTATCTAGGAGTTGGTGGCGAGACGTGCTGCCAAAAATCTTGACATGTAATGCTTTGTGTGACACTTATATTTTGAAATCTGGAGATTGAGATCGTTGTGCGGGTCTATAAAAATGCTTGGTTTGCGAAATTTGCCCGAAAAGAGTCAATCAGTGACTATGCGTTATGCGGTGCGGTTAGTCATGCCGAGCAGGGTCTGATTGATGCGGATTTAGGTAGCGGACTGTTGAAGCAACGTGTCGCCCGTGAAGGCGAAGGTAAGTCCGGCGGGTTTAGAACTTTGATCTTCTTTCGGCACGGAGTGCGAGCTGTCTTTTGATTTGGCTTTGCCAAGAATGATCGTGCAAATCTTGATGCAGATGAGTTGGTTATGTTCAAAAAGGCCGCCAAAATTGTGTTGTCTTTGTTGCAGAGTGAAATTGATATTGAATTGAAAGCCGGTAGGCTCACGGAGGTTAATTGTGGCAACCAAGACATATAAAAGTGAGGCAATGGCTGCCGTTCATGAAATGATGGAGGGATTGCATCAGGCGGGTTCTATCAACAAGCAGACGATGCGTGAATTTGATGAAGGTTGCTTGTCCCCTACCCCGACATTGTTGCCCGAAGAAATCAAGGCGATTCGCGAGAGCGAGCATGTTTCGCAGCCGGTTTTGCTCGCTATTTTAACGTATCCAAGAACATTGTTTCTGACTGGGAGCGAGGCACAAAGCACTACGGAGACCGGCATTGAGGTTGTTGTCGCTGGTCAAACGTAAAGGTTTGCAGGCGATAGTCTGAGAGGTTTCGCTCCCCCTACCCTGCTTCACAGTGTATTTGTTTGTGCAAATTTGGAAACGAATAGATCACCACTTTTAGAGTGTTGTATCAATTCACGAGTTCGTTGCGATCTCGCGTTTCGTCATGCTCGGTGACAAGCGAAGGGTTCTCGTCAAGCGACGCGTTGTGACTGCGGTAAAGGTTGCAAATTCCTAAGGCGCGTTAGCTTTGCTGGGCATTAGTAACCCTTGTTTTTTAAGTACATTTCCAGAGCCGCCACCAGTGCGTCTTGTCTTGAAACATCCTTATCGACGTAAAGCTGTTTGAGGCGTCTATCCATCTCTGTTGAAATACGGCCGTTGACATATTTGGTCAGACCGACGGTTCTTGCGGTTTTTTGTTGACGAAGTACAGAGCGACCAACCTCCTGAGCAGATTTCCGTGGCAATTCCGTTGGTTCTTGTGGGGTGTTCCTTACCCGCACTGATGGCTCGGTTTCACTTTGAGTTTTTGAAACAAACGCGTCTAAGTCAAGCGTATCGTCGCTTGCGAAATCGTTGATGGTGAATGGCGCTTTGCCCATTATCGGATCCCCCTAAATTAGTATGCCGAAGTTATTTTGATATTTTTTGTCAACATCATTCCGCTAATAGCGTCAGAAATAGCCTTGCCCTCGGGTTTTTGAACCAATTTTTGCTACCTGTGAATCAATCTGGGACTGTTTTTTCGCTTGCGATTGTTGACATCAATCTGGGAGTTCTTTGTGTTCCGTAGCCAACAATTGTTGACATGCCATTCTGATTCTTGCACCAAGTTGGGCAATGAATTGGTTCAAGTTTTGTAAATGTCGGTGTGTTGCGATGTTAATGTCGTGCGTGTTGGCACTATGTAATGCGGCGTTGAAGCCGGCAGTAAGTTTTGTTTGATAAGTGATTTTAGGAGCATGTTTGCGTCATGGACGCCAACGATTTCACGCTTAGCCACTTGTACCGGTGATACGAGAATATCGGATCGTGCGAGGCATACCGCCGGGATCGTCGTGTCCTGACCTGCGGTATCAAAAATTACGCAGTCAAATCGTTCAAATAATTGATCGCTGCTGGCCTCAATTGTTGCGGCGTTGGTCGTTGATACGATACTTAAGCCGGAACGTTGCATTTCATTCTTTTTACAATCTGCCCACCAAGCAACCATATTTTGCCGTGCGTCAGTATCGATGATGGCGACACGCTGTCCGGCCTCTGCCAAAATATCCGCGAGAATAATTGCGATGGTGCTTTTACCAGCTCCACCTTTCCCGTTCATGAGCGTAATTCCAATAGACATAAGAGCCTCAAATTAGAGTGTTTAGTGCGACGATTGATCTAGTATCGCATTAAAAAACTAATAAGTCGTTACAGCAAACGCTGCAATAATCCCATTCAACTGATACATTATCTAGTTATGTAGTGGTTCGCTTAATCACACAATGCACTAACAGAGTAAACAAGGAATAGAGGAAAAACGCAAAAGAGTGTTAGAGGATTACACTAAATCACTGATTGCTGTGATGAGTTTTTAGTTGATTGCTGCAATGGTGAGTTTGGGGTAAATTAGCAAATCACAAATAAATAAATACTACTGGCAGGATAGGCATATTTGATATACAATCAAAATGCGACTGCTTTTTCAGATGGCTTGCCATCGTTTCAGCAGTCATTGGGATGCTCTGGGCGCATCAAGAAAGCGGTAAATCACAATGATTTATAAATGAGTTTGGGATTTACGGATGAGTTTGGGACGTATTCTGAGTGAACTTTGGATCAGTGTTTGATCAAAATTGGATAGATTTTAGGAGTTGAAGTGGCACGTTCGATAAAATCAAATCAGTTGTTGGTGCGCTTGAGTGCTGATGAAAACGCGGAGGTTGCGGCATTAGCGGTGCGATTTGGCTTGTCAAAAAGTGATGCTTGCCGGTGTGCTGTGCCTGCGGCTTTGGGAGACGGGCCTGTTTTGGCGTTGAAGAATCAGATGGAGTTTTCGCAAGTAGCCGAAGAGATGCGTGCGATTGGGTCAAGTATGAATGGGGCGGTTCGGGCGATGAGGCCAGGACGTGTACCTGATGATGAAGCGTTGCGGCGTGATTTGAACGATCTTCGGATGGGGATGGAGGCATTGGCGGAAGTGCTTGTGGTAATGGCCTCGACTGCAAGGCGGAAGGCGCTCGTGGCGTTAGCGGCGGAGGCTTTGGATGTTTGATCCGTTTGAGAGTGCTTTGCTTGGCGATGATGACGGGGATTTGCGTGAGGGGTTTACGCAAGTTCGGGCGCGGATGCAGCGTACGGGTTTTGCAAATTCCGGATTGAGCAAGGCTTTGCCGCGATCGCACGGAGTGCAGATTGGGGCAGGGAGTGGAGCAACATCAGGGTCGTTTGAACTTGAAGAGCCGAAGTTTGGGACGCCGCCAAATGCGAGGTCCAGTGCGGACCCAAGTGGAGGCAATAGGCGTCAGGCGTTCGCCATGACGGTTGCTAGGCGCAGTGCCGGTTTTGACGAGCAGGAGGAGCGGTTTCCAAAAGTTCGGGCAGGTGGCGGTTCTTCGGCGAAGCTAGGACTAGGTTCGGCGTTGCCTGCGACTTTCGGCCAATCAAAGAATAGTTTTGCTAGTGGTGGCACTGTGGCGCCGATGACGCGGGCAACTGCGCTTGCCGGGGCGCAGGCGTGTGTTGTGAAACTGGTTTCGATAGGTGGCGGCAGGGCGTCTGCTGGCGCGATGATTGCCTATAATAGCCGCGAGGGCAAAGAGCCGATTGAGCGCGAAAGTGGCGAGTTGGTTTTGTCGCGTGAAGATGTCTCAAAAATGCTGGATGAGTGGGAGACGTTTTTTGATAAGCGCGAGCCATCCAAGGACGTCATGACATTGACGGTCACTTTAGAGAGTGGGTTGAGCGCTATCCAGCAAGTGGCGTTCAAGGCGGCGGTTGAGGATGCTTACAAGGACCAACGGCTTGTCTCGGGGTTTGGGGTGGATGGAGACGGGCATGGTGTCTTCAAGGCAGTCGTGTCTATAGCTTCAAGGGGCAGTGGGCGTATTAAGACGACGGATCATGCCCGCGATATGATGCAGGCGTCTGTAGGGGCCGCGCAGGATCTCGGAACCCCCAAGGCGGTGTTCGCCTTGTCGGAAGCCGCACATGGCGTTGAGGGTTTGGAGAACCATTGGTAGCGGGCTTTGCAGGCGTTGCCGACCTTGTCGGGTCAAAAAGACAAATTGATTGATGGTAAGGCGGTATCGCGTGACGCGGCCAAGTGGCGAGAGGATCTTCGCTCCTATGGTAACCGTGATGTCATACACCTCGTGATTAGCTCAAAAGCGGGAACGGATGAAAAAGTGTTCGTGAATGCCGCGCGTGATTTTTAGGCTCGGAATTTGGCAATCACAAATATGCGTTTGCGCTTCATGGTCCCAATGACAGTGCGGTTGATAAGAAATCCGGTGAAAGCAAGGCGACGGATCATGTGCATGTCCATGCCATGATTGTGATGAAGGGGATTGATGGCAAAAAGCTCAATCCGCGCATTCAGGATTTTAAGAGCTGGCGCGAGAGTATGGCGGCGCATGCACGGACGCATGGCATTAACATGGTGGCGACAAGCCGCACTGAGACTTTGAACGCGATCAATTTTACCAAGGGAGAGCATGAGCTTGTGAAAGCCGGACTTGCCCCAGACAATGCATTGCGGCCAAGGTTGCTGATAAACAGGCGTGTAACGCGGTTTTACCGACGCGGCCAAGTGGGACGTTAAACGCTCATATTGCTGGGTCTGTCTTTGCTCAGCTTGTTACGAGCAGTCGTCAGGACGGCAATGAGCCTGTTGCGCTTGAGGCGGCACGCATGGCCAAGCGCTTTGATGAATTATTCAAAATCATTGACGATCAAACGACCGCGATAAAGCAACATAGCGAGTTTGCCGTGCTGATTAGCGCGATACATAACGTGGCGACTATGCTAAACTCCAACGTGCAAAGAGTTAGTGATTTGGATAGTGATATGGCATCGAGACATGCAGTGGAAGTAGCGGTTGAACGCTTGGCGAAGACGGGTGCGGCTATCTCTGAATCCTTGCGCGGTGATCCAGCTTTGAAACAAGCGTTCGATAGCAAGGTGATGCCACAAGTGAGCCACCAATACTTGGCGACAAGCCTAAAAACCGCCTAAGTCCAAAACAGCACAAGATAGTAGCGGAACGCTTAAGGACGCTTCAAGCGCAGGCTCCTGAAACCATGCAGGCCTTGGACAAAAGACCTCTGGAAAGACAGGCTGGCGTGGTGACAGCGGCACGTTCGTAGTCAGAGAAATCCAGTGCGACAGTTGATCAACGAACCAATGCGGCAACAGCCAAACCTTCAGTCGGTTCTCAAGTAGAAGTCGTTGCCGTCCCGCCAACTGGCGTGGCCACCAAGCAGACTACTACTTCCAATGCGCCCGGTCCGGATGTAGAGACTGTCGTGGCAACACCTCAAACAAGCCCAGAAGTTCAGGGCGATGAACGTGCCTCAAAATCAAATAACAAATCAAAGGTGAGCGAGAAGCCAAGAGGCCGCAGCCGATAGGGGATTGATATGTCACAGAATCTCTATAGCGGGCAGCCTCAGCATCATGATGATGGTGCCGCTTTGGCAGTAATTTTTGTTGTCTTCGCAGTTTGGCTCGGTATTGCCTATGTTGGCGATCATGTTCCTATAATTGGAACGTTATTACGCGCTATTTTTTGACATTTGTTCGTTTGATATTTGCCTATTCTCTAAAGCTTATGTGGCAGTTTTCAGCTTACAAGCGCCTTAATATCATTCACTTGGCTGACCAAATCTGCGAAGAGTTCGAGTGTATAGCCTTTATCCTCTATTGCTTGTGAGGTTTTGATATCGTTGGTCATTTTGTCTGCCTCTTTGACCATAGTTTCGCATTGCGACCAGAGCACATCAAAATCCACATCGGCCAAACCGAAATCTACGACACTAACCCCCGCTACTTCTAAACCAGCACTTTTATCGTCAACGGCATCATCAGCTACCTCGTTGGCAGACTGAATTTGTCCGCTTGCCTGTAATGCTTTTGCCTCAACTTTGTGAGTGTCGTCCGAACTAACTTCGGGCGGCGATGCACTGTGGCGCTTGTCACCCCAAGACGGCGAGAAAATTGATATGTCGGGTAATTTGGGAACGTCAATAGTAACGCTTGACGCCGATTTATAGGCCTTGGTATATCTGGTTGTTTTATGTGCCAAAATCTTTTTGACCACATGTGGATTGGTATTTGCTTTGTGGACAAGAAGATCATTGCGCGGCCATGTGTAGAGCTCATCGGGCCTGAATAGGGGTTTTGCCGCAAAGCTTTCATTGCGCGTTTTGCTGGATGCAGCGCTACTTATTGGCATTTGGCGGGAGATGGTGTTGATGCGCTGCGTGGCATTGCCAACGATATGCGTGACAAGATCAACGGTTGGTTTGTCGTTGAAGGAACAGAACAGTTTTAAGGCACATGACGCCATAATGCTTTCGCGGCTGTCACGGCCAAACTTTTCGTCAATTTGGGCAATGCCCCGCGAGACAAAAACGATGCGAATGTCGCGGTCGCGGGCAAATGGCAGCTGATTGACGATGCTTTTAACGCGCCCGAGCTGATAAAACTCATCGACTGCGAAGAGAATTTTGTGTTCGTTTTTTTGGCGGTAGTCACGGCTGGCGATGGAGTTGACTTGTTCGAGAAACAATTTGAGGATGGCGCAAAACGTTAATCATCCAGTCAATGATGAGATAAAGCCCCATGCGGGTTGTGCGAATTTGACCGAGTGGAATGGCATTAGTGGTGCTTGACGTCAAAGCTACGACCGCCGGATTTTGCCAAGTGAGCAAATGGCGATTCAGCGTCGAGCGAATTGAACCGGCTTCTTCCTCTGGAACGGCCATAAATTCAGTAATGCGCGCACGGGTCCACGCAGAGATTTCTGGCTCAGCAATCATATGCTCGCATACGTAGGTGAAACTTTTGGTGGCAGAAAATAGATCCACCACAGATGACAGCGCACGGGCGTTTTCGCAATGTTTGGATTCTAAAACACAGCCGAGCAGACTGGAAAGAAGCATTTGCGCCGATTGGTTCCAGTGGGCTTCTTTGGTGTCATTGACGGGAATGAGAAGTCTGGCGAGAGCTTGAATGTCGGTGACCATTTGTAATCCATGACGCAGGAGATCAAGCGGATTATAGGTGTGGTTGTCGTTGAAACCTGGCGCCAGCAAATAGATTTGATCGCCTTTTTTGGCGCGGATTTTGGCGGTGCGCTCGAATAAGATGCCTTTGAAGTCGAGCGCGATGAAGGAACCGGTCCATTCGATGAGGTTTGGGAAATGATTTGATTTATATTCATGGATGTTGAGGCCGATTACTGGGCAGAAAGTGACGGTCGTCGTCAATGGCTCGTGTGTTATTGGATCGCCCCAGAATGAGGCCTCGTTTTTTGTTAAGTCCGGCTTTGCTGAGATCTGAAGGTGTTAGCAGCCGCGCATCACCATGGATGCTTGGGATAGCCATTTTGGTTTTTGCGATAAGAGCAATGACAATGATTAAAAGTACGGGAACGAGCGAGAGCAAACTATTTTGAACGACAAATGATCGATGCCATTCAGTGAGGCGCTGTAGTGGCGGCCAGTTTGAACCGGCATGGCGGGCAGGGGCGAATATGTCGTCTGATAGGACTGTGAAGAAGCTATTGGAGAGGTCATATTTGTGGGTCAAAATATAGCGGCGCAGGTCATAGGACACGGCATAGGACAGTGACCAGACCAGCCCCGCGAGTGCAGACAGAAAGGCACCGATGACCAGCCTTTCGAGCTTCATCATCGAAACGTTTCCACGGTCGAAAAGTAAATGTCTTGGACGCCGCGAAAGTCAGACTTTGTTTCCCCGTCTTCCCAGCGTTTCAGCTGCACGACAACGGAAATGACGGATTTGACATAATCCATGATGTTTTCGGCGCTGAGATTTGTGGCCGCTTGCAACCCCATCAAGACGAGTTGGTGGAATGCCATACTGGTGGAATCGGCATGAACCGTAGTAATGGAGCCGGGATGGCCAGTGTTGACGGCGCGGAAAAAGGTAAAGGCCCTTTCGGCCCTCAATTCGCCTAAGAAAACACGATCAGGGCGCATTCGAAGGGATGATTCCAGCAGTGTCTGAATGGTCACGCGCGCCTGTCCTTGTTCCCCCTTTGATGCAAGCATTGAGACGGTATTCGGGTGCGGCGGTTTTAGTTCACGCACATCTTCAATGGTGATGATGCGCTCGAGCGCGGGAACAAGCTCCAACAGCATATTCTAAAATGTGGTTTTGCCTGTGGACGTGCCGCCGGATAAGACAATCGACGTTTTGTTAGAGACAGCTAATTTGAGAAACGCCGGAAAGTCCGCTTGTCGCAGATATTCGATCATCGAGCGTTCCGATGCGCTCAAAACCGCATTTTCCGGAACTTTCACATCCTTGTAGCGATGAAGCGTGCGGGAGAAAGCGCCGCGTTTGACATAATCATCAAGTTTGAGCTCTTGGATCACTTGTTTTCCGATGGTGATCGAACCGCCATTGGGGGCGGCGGGCGGCAATACGGCTTGAAAGCGCGATCCGTCCGGAAGGGCTGCACTGAGGATTGGCTTTTCGTTATTGACCGATTGATTGGTTGCCGCCGCTACGCGCTCGGCAATGTGTTTGATGCGCGCGGCCGACATTTCTGGAACGGTGTGCATTTCCATGGCCGAGGAACCTAGTCGCTCAACAAAGATGATTGTTGGTCTATTGATGCAAATTTCAACAACGTCGGGCTGGTCCAGCCATTGGCGGATGGGATTCAGGGATTGGACCAGCGGATAGGACCCCTTATCCCATTTGGAAATAGGGGTCACAGTTGCGCCACTAATAATGGGAGCATCACTTATAGACATTTTGGTCCGGGTGCTTCAGACGGTTATATTCTTCAATCACCGGATCGAGATAGAGTTCAGAAAAATCCAAATCCTGCCGTACCATCACGATCATGCGCACCCCTTGGTCGATATGACTGGTCGGCGGGATGGCGATGCCCTTCGGCAAGGGCCGATTGGCAATTTGGTTCAAGCTTTGACTGGCTGACTGCGCAACGATTTGGCGGGATTGATTTTGATTTGTTGTCCCTTGTGTGGTCGTGGTGATGACATTGCCGGTCACGGATCGATCAACGCGGGTTTGGCCCGTGGCAAGGCCAGAGCGATATTCGCCAATGAGACGTGAGCCTTGCGGGATCAGCACACGGCGGCCATCAAGCGACCACACATCTTGGCTGACAATACCGCGCACGACACACCCGCGGTAAGTCAGAATTGAATATAATCTCTTCGAGAACGGCCTATCGATGGTCCCTTGCGCACGATGGCATCGACGTTCGCTTCACCCGATGCTGTTCTCTTGGCCTCGCCATTGTCCAAAACCGGTTGCTTATCGCGAGTTGGCGGCCCGCCGACGCATCAAAAGCGGTTTATGGCGAATTTGCAGCAAGTTGCGCATGAGCAAATCCAGTCTGAAGGGCGACCGTCGCGGTCTTATTGCGCGGCGCGAACGACGTCGTCACGGGCATAAATTGTTCTTCGCCAGCAACTGATCAACAAAGTTACCGGAAGCGATCAGCTGCTCGCCCGGTTAACGAGGGGCAATGTCAGGCAGCGCATCGTCAGCTGCGACCTCCTCGCCATTATTAAAAACAATGAGCGGCGATTTAAGACGCGCTAAACGTTCAGCTGCTGCGGCAAGGGCTGCGCCATTATCCTCTACCGGCTCGGGTTCCGGCGCAGATAGCCAGCGGGTGCGCTGGCGGGATCGGTGGCGGGTTCCCAGATGGTGGGTGTTTTGCGTGCGGGTGAGGTGTATCAAGTCAATTTCACCATATTGCCGGTTCACTAGGGCGGGTGGGACCTGCCTCAGCGGTACTGTTGGCGGAATGGGTGATGTGGTCGAAAAATTCCCGCTGTCCGGATCGGTAATTTTGCGGGGAGCAGCTGTGTTGTTAGAAAAGTAAAAAGCAACGCCTTTCTATGGCGATTGACCGAGCCCCAAGTTGCAGTTATCGGCGCGCGCAATGGCCTTTTATTGTCGCGCGTGAACAAAATTGCGGATGCTGCTAGCTCAGCCAAATCTACGGGCGATAGTTTGGTGCTCATTTTGACGTACCACCGAGATCGCCGCCAACCGCTTCATCAGGCATGGCGGTAGTACGATCACTCGTAACAACGGGGCGAAGGTACGGGCGACTACCCGGCAGCGGTATAGACGAGGTGACATTCTCGCGGGGCGCAGAAATAACATCTGCGGACGGATCGGGGTCAGGGCGGTCAAAGCTAAGATTGAAAATGCACGTGCTGACATCGCCGTTGCGCAGCGTCCATTGCTTGTTGACGCCGTCAACCACGATATATTCATTCTCGCGGCGGGCATTCACCAGCGTTTCGTTGCGCTTGCCATCGACGCTGAAATGCGGCCGGGCGTTGGCCCCACCCCTGAAAGTGGTTGACGCCATCACCGCATGACACGGGCGTGAGTTTGTCGCTGCCCTTATAGGCATAGTCGGTGTTGGCGCGGCGCACTATATCGCGCGCTTTGATTTCTGACATTCTCTTGCGCTTGCACCAGCAATTTGGCGCCAATAGCGTCTTCCCGATAGATAAAGCGTACTCGACAGATGCGCCTTTGCTTTAGTAATGGCCGCGATGGAGGATCAGATATTGGTGATGATGTTCATATTGGTTTGAGCATTTTGGGAGACAGGCTTGATGAACACCATGGTGCGCTTTTTGTTTGGCACCACCTGCCACGCAATCGTGTCACCAAGCGTAATGGTATCGATGAGTTCATCAGTACCAAAGGTGATGAGCAAGGAAAACGCCGTAAGTGGCATTCAGGCGGACCACATCGTCGTGCTTCGATAGACAACGTGAATACGGCATCATAACACCGCCCTTGGGGCGCCGTTCAGCCAATGCCGGTATAGTCAAAGAAAGACCAGCCACGAAGGTCCTAAATGCTAAGGTTTCCGCCAAAGAAATCATCCAGTTCATTTGTTCTCTCCGGAGATTTCCGTTTTGGTGACAGTTCGTTGGTCGCGGCGATATTCAAACACCTGAAATCCCAGCGGATTATCAAAGCGCCATTCATTGCGCATTTCGCCGCGATTATATTCAAAGCGCACAATGGCAACAAAATCAGCGCGGGTGACTTGTTGGTCGTCGCGCCGGATGGTCGAAAACTCAACCTGCCCGGTTCGTTCATTGAGAAGCGAGACGGACTTGATTTCGACATTACTGAGTTTGATTTACAAGCTTTTTTAGAGCGCATCGGGATTATGTCACTATACCGCCCTGGCTGCCCTGGAGAGCAAGGTTGTGAGAAGATAGCCTTTGCCAAGCCCGTTATAATCGTAGGTTTCGCGGGCAATAATATAGCGTACGATATTGGCTTCCGTGACGGCCTCATCGTCGGCCAAATCGCCGTGCTTAAGCGCGCGGGCAATTTCTAAATAACCGGTGCTTTTATCGACGGTGACGACATAGGGTTCGTATTTTTGCAAAGGCAAGAGGAACATATAGCCACCGGCAAGGGCAAGTGAGGTGAGCATTGAAACGCCGGCAACGGTCCGGGCGATCTTTGAACTGACTACGGCACGACGATAGACTTGTGTCTCCCAGCGTTCCCCTTGCTGATAATAATCATTCAGCAAACCCTCATGGTCCGATGGTACGCCGACAGGTACGCTCGTGGCAATTCCAAGAGTTTGAACCGCCGCTTTCTTTAATCCAAAAAACATAAATGGCCTTACTTGTGAAGAAATCATCGATGAGGTCGTGGAGATGCCTAAGCCGTCCGGCTTGATGAAACGGCCTCACCAATGCCGCGCCCGACGGGCGCTGATGCGGTGCTGATTGAGGATGGGGAGCCGGTTGCGGATTTGTTAGCGGAACGGTTTGCGCCTGCTGATTTTGCCTTCATAAATCCGCTTTTTAATGCCCGTCCGCTGAATGCGCCCGCTTGAACAGCGCCTCCCGTAATGGCGCGATAACTGCGGGTCTCGCCAACATTCATGGCTATTCCGCCCGCGAGCATTGCGGCTAAACTTGGCACCCGCGTGAAGCAAATGCCGCCCAAAATCATGTAGAAGATATAGGGGGCAATTGAGACAAAGCTTGTCGTCATGGATTTGGCGTCAGATTGGAGAGTTTGGACCGCGCCAAACGACATGCCGAGCATAAAGCCGACGACGGCATAGGAAACGATCAACAAAACGATGATGTGGAAGAGCGCATTGATGTGTGACATGCACTAATTGCGCGTCCATTGAAACGCCAGCAGAATGATAGTCAGCGGCGCGATTGCTAGCAGCACATAAGCAAACATTTTGCCAAACGCGATGATGACAAAGGCAAGGACTGTGAAAAATATCACCGCAAATGCAATGAGAATCTCAACCAGATAAGCACCAAGCGAGCTTATCCCGCCCTCAGCAAAGGCGGCTTGCACGGCCTCAAATCCGGTATCCCAAGCGACCTGCAAGCCTGACGCTGATGAGGCAACCTTGCCGCCAACAAAGCCCTTGAACAACGTGTTACCAATTTGTTCAGGGCGTTTGATGACGATGTCATAGAAAAAGGTTTCAAAAAACGGCCAGCCGCTCAAGCCCACCACGATCAGCGCGATAACACTGAGGCGCTTAAATATTGTATCAAGCGTAAACTGCGACATGCCAAGCATGCCTTGGATGCCATACCAGGATATGGATAGGGCGAAGAATAGCTTTGCCGTCGGCAGCACTGTGGCGGCAAGCGTCGTATAGGCAGTTTTGACAAAACTGGTCCCTGCCGTATCCAAGGCTGTCATGGCCGTTTCAATCAGAGCCATTTAATGCTCACGATTAAGGGGCCGAAGCGGGCCGCAGTGGTCGGCAAGTGCCGAAAACGCGCCCGATGGTGCCACTTCATCTTGCTGAACATACGAACCAAAAGAGGAGGGTGCGTCAGTGTCTGCACAGGGTGCTTTCAAATCTTAGTCCTCACACGCGGACAGCATTGCCATTGCAGCCATCATTCCCAATTTGCGGATGAGGCTTGTCACTTCACTTGTCCGCATCATTGGCTCTCATAGGTGAGCAAGGAGTTGGTGCCGCTCTCTTCGGCTAATTGCTTCATCAATTTGGCCTGCTCGGCGCCATTGAGCGACGTGATAACGCCAATGGCCTCATTCATTGTCTGGGCTTGCTGGAGCGAGATCATGCTGTTGAGCGCGACCGCGCCTTTGATATTGTCTTCCTGACCGATTTTTGATCCGGCCTTCTCAAAAGCTGTGGAACGCTGCGCTACAGCGTCTTGCGATCCGGCAACTGTGCCGGCAAGCGCTGTTGCGGTATTGACAAGCGCCTCATAGGAATTTTGATTGCCGGTCTCTTCGCCGCCATCGGCGAGCGTTTTGAGCTCTCTGACCAGTTTCATGCCGGTGATAAGCGCTGATGCGAGTTTTTGGAAATCACCACCAAGGCTGCCAAAGTCCATGCCGCCGCCGCCCAGAATGTCGGAAAACTTTGGTGCATCGCCAAATTTGAAGCCGGAACCCAACGCGCTGTTTTGCGCGCCACTACCATCGGTTCGAGTGCCAGTGATGGCCTCTAAAATCTTGTCAGTCGTTTCTTTGATGGTTTTGTCTGTATTGAGGATTTCCGCGGTGTTTTTGGTAATGGCCTGCGTTTGGGCTAAGACGGCGCGGTCAATGACCGGAACAACGGCAAAAGCCGGAGCTGTGAGCGCCGATAAGACCGAGGTAGCAATCAATCAGACGATTCTGGTCGAGACAAATTTGTCCGTCATGGTGGCTTTCCTTTAATTATTCTAAAGTTGAGTGATGCGGGCAATGGCCAAGGCTTGATCTTTTGCAGATTGGTTTGCGCCTTGATTTGCAGGCTGATTTGACTTTGCAGTTCCAGCTTCACTCAAAACCATGCGTGCATCGGTTTGCGCAGTTTCAAGCCAGCTCCAAGAGCCGTCCTTATTGAGGACTTTCCAACGTTGTTCGTGTTCAACCTACCCATCAACCACGTTCGATCGGTAACATTGGCTTGACGGGTGTTGGTTTCACCAAGACGGAAGTCTCGGAGTCATTGATGCCTTGAAGAGACATAGCCAGCATTTTAAACTCAGCCAGCAGCGTCAGCGCCTCTACGAATGAGTTGGTTGCCTGCTCGTTGAGCAGCCGGACACGGCTATTTTTTACCTATTCCTGCCGCTCGGTATCAAACTGCCCGATATTGCGGCCTTGTTCATCCAAACGTTTGCCAAGCGTCGCTTGGTCGCCAGTGAGCGCTGCAATACCGTTGATGCCAGATAAGACACCATCGGCTTGAAACTGGTCACCGGCGTAGCGCCCGCCAGAATAGTTTTGAAGGCCGTTTGCAAAAATCGGATACCAGCGCTTGGTTACGGTCTCGGCATAGTTCAAAGTTTTTAGCCACCCGGCGGGAATTTTAAGATTATCGCGCCAAACGTTCGATCCATAGCCGGCGTGATAGCCGCCCGCCGATACGATAGGCAGAGCCATTGGCAATCTTCTTGCCTTCTGCAAGATAGAGACACCCGGCTTTAATATTTTGATCTTCATTGCTGCCATTGTATGCGCCAAGCCCCGCCTCGCTAAACATCCGCTGACCTGTTCTTGGCAAGACCTGCATAACGCCCTCCGCCCGCTCGCCGCCGGAATGCGGCGTTGTGGGTGCGATGCAGTGCTGATTAAAGCGGCTTTCCTGATAGGCAATAGAAAGTGCAAATGCCGGATCAACACCAAGGTTAGAGCAAGTGGAGGCGATTTTGCTGGCAACATCGGCGCGCTGCGACAGTGCATTTTCCGATGACACGCCCCACGAGCATTTAACGCCCGCCGTTGATTTGGACGTGCCCGTTCTTGTCTTAACACCATCCAAGATGTTTTTGCGGGAGTGATCAAGTTGTACATTTTTGGCGTGGTCTCTCACAGGCACGCGCGTATCTGCGTGGCTTGGTAGGAAGCCTAGGATTGCCACGACCGGCAAAAGCACGGTCACTGACAAGCGTACGTTTAATGACAAGATCGCAAATTCACGCATCGCCATTGTCCACCATGCCTGCGGCCATAAATGGTTTTAGCCAGCCGCTTGGATCATCACCATGAACAGTGCGCAGCCGGTCCATTTCGGCAAGCGTGTCCTTATCGGCCGACAGCACCTTCAAAACATCGGGCATGCCTTTGAGGTTGAGCTTTGCAACGACTGAATCGTTGCCGTGTTTGATGAGAAACGAACGAGCTGACTTATCCGTTCGCGTGACAAAATTATATTCAGCCGCCGTAAGCTTGAATTTTGTGCGATGTACCGCCTCGTCAGCATCGGGATTGGCGAAAAATATCTTGGTTTGTGTTTGCTGAATAAGCGTATCGGGGTCCGCCGTGTTCATAACGTCAGAACCCGATTGTGTTCCAATGCCAATGACGCCATTAAGCTTTCGGATAGTTTTCATTTTGTCGGTGATAAACACCGCAAAGTACGGGTCTTTGAGGTACTTCCAGCCCTCATCAATAAAGTATGCGGCGGGTGTGCCGTCTTCCTTCAGCTTGGATTCACAGCGGTGAAAAATATACATCAGCGCAGCGGTGCGAATGCGCGGGTTATCCAAGACTTCCGTCATGTCAAAACCGATAATGCGTGGATCGGTTGAGAACCGGTCATTGTCATTGTTGAAGAGCCAGCCGTTGCGGTCCTCAACCACCCATTCGTAAAAACATTTGGCGATATCACCGGCCTTTTTAACGGATGATCCTTGCAACAAATCTTAGAAATTGGGCATGGTGCGGTTTGAGCGCTCAAACTCCATGATTTTGCTCACTGAAGTGCGCACCAGATCCTCCTCTTCAGGATCACGCCGGGTGCGGCCTTTGAGCAGGCACATATATTGCACCAGCTGAAACAGAAACTCGCGATTGCGTGGTTCATTGGGGAGTTGAAGCGGATTGAACCCAGTGTGCCCATGCGCAGCGTTTCGTAATAACCGCCGAGCGCGCGGATCGCCGATTTCGCCGCCGCGGTCCTTGTCGAAAAAAAGACAAGCCGAGGGGCAGGGGGTGACGCGGTCCAGCTGCGCAATCAGAAAACCTTGCAAAACGGTTTTACCGCCGCCGGTTGGTCCGACAATCAGAAAATTGCCGGGAGGACGTTCCCCGCCGTTCTTTTCGTGGAGATTGAAATAATACGGCGTGAACGAGCTGGTTTCCAAAAGCGAAATCGGCGATTTCCAACGAAGTTTTGTGGTCTCGCCCGTCGGGTAATTATGAAACGAGGAAAAGGCACAAACCTCCATTGAAGAAATCATGGAATTGCGAGCGACATAATCCTGATTGCCGGGCAATTGCGCCCAATAGGCATTTTCTTGATTGGTGTCCTCGCGAACCGGCACCATGGCCACTTCGGAAAGGCCGGTTGCGACCTCATCGGTGGTTCGTTCCATCTCGCTCATGTTGCGGCCAAGACACATGACGGTCAAATGATGATCGCCATAGGTCGCAAGACCGCCCATTAAACTGTCTTTGGCGCTTGCCACCATATCGGCGACACTGGTCTCTGCATCATCACCCGCCGCCAACTGCCCGCCGCGTTTGTCCATTTCGCCGCGCGCGGCATCACGCACGAACACGGAGAAGGATTGCGAGACGATAAATTCCCGTGGCAATTTGAGAAGTCTGTCCAACATGCCGGTGACGACTTCCGGCGGATATTCCTTGATTGAGAGAAATGAGGCAAACCAACTATCGGCAACACTGCGACCCTGTAAGACAAAGGCGCGTTTTTCCAAGACGGGTCGATGCGTTGGCAGAAATGAATCAAGGCCCATGCGCGGAAGGCGCAACTGCCAGTCATGAGGACCGTTGAGCAAGTGCGATAGGAACTCGCAGGGCTCCGAGTAATAATGCCCGCCGCGATCAATGATGGAAAGCACCTGCGCGCTATAGGGTGTGAATTGTTCTTTGAAGCGGCTGATGACCTCATTGAGATCACTGACACGCTCAGTTTCGAGCTCAGACTGTTTTGAGCTCGATGCGCCCTTGAATAGATTGGTGATGCCTTCAATCGCACCCATCCGACCGGACGAGGGTTTACGCACGATTGTGAGGTAAAGCTCGTTGGTGAACATCGAGCGCTCGTTCAGCATCTCGAAATACCGCTCATTGACGTAACTTGAGAATGGGCTGGTAAAATCACCCGGAAGTGACGGTTTTACCCGTTTGCGGATGATGTGAGAGTAAAGACACTAGTTCGAGGAGCTGAGCGATTTGATAAAGGTATTGCGCTGCATCAGCAGGGTGTTGAGTTGTCGATTATCTGCCGTCTGAAACGAAAAGCCGCTCATTTTGATGACGGCGATATACTGCTCGTTTTTGGGTTTGATGATGGTGTCTGTGATATGGCGTGAAAAAGGGATATGGCGCGCTGACGGCGTCTCACGCCGCGACACGCCGCCATATTCCAAATCCTGAGCCAGCCGTTTCAAAAACATCTCATCTCAATTCTATTGTCTCAGACCAAGAGCGCCAATAACGCTCGGTAATTACTCAGTAGGGGTGTTGGTGATCGAGGCGGGTTACGGCGCATAAGAGTTGCCGCCCCAGAAGGCGGCGTTGCGCACCGACCATCCTTTGCGAAGGCGCATAAACACAATGTCGATAAAGCGCGGGTCCCAGACTTGCAGGGCATAGCCGCCTGCATGCAAAAGCCCGTAGCCAAGCAGCACGCGCAGATCTTCGAGGTAAAGAAACAACAACCCGACAATCATTGCCGACATCATGGCATAGCTGATTGGCACGCCCTTGAAGGTGGCTGGCCTTGTCAAGCCTACCACGACCGGAAAGGCTTCAAGCGGCACATCTTGGCTATAGGTTTCGCTCATTGCTATCTAAGCGCCCGCAAAGATTTCGATGATTTGCTTGCGGCCAAAAATGATGGCCACGCCCAATATGACCGCGCCGAACCAAAACCATGACAGGCGATTGAAAAGAGCTGCAAATCCTGTGCCGGCACGGGCAATGCCCGCAACCGTCTTTGCAAACGTACCGCCGATGAACTTGTCCAGCGAGGTCGCTGCCTTGTCGATGCTGTCTAGTGTCTGTGCAGCCGCCGGCTCGTGAAACAAAACCACCAATGACACAGCACAAATGGCAAGCGTCAGGACTTTTGCCAGCTGTTCTTGGTCAATCAGGGCAAGTTTAATCGCGGCCTTTGTGGCAAGGCCGGTGAGGATGTTGATCATTATAGAGGCTCCAATTTAGTCGAGATTCATCACAAAACCGGCTTCCCAGTGGGGCGTGTCCGGTTGAACACCAACCACACTTTGAGGTGGGTCTGAAATCGTGTTGGCTTCGTGCTTGGGCGTGAGGCGAGGCGGTCACACACTCGCCGTGGTTTCGTAAGAAACAGAGGGAACAAGTGACGGTGACGTAGGTGGCGCAAAACTGTTTTCACCAATTTGATAATAGTCGTTCAAAATGCGCACCATATAGCGGGCGGTGCGCGGGCCGTCTGGAATGCCATTGGTGTCGCGAACTGCTTGTGGTCCGCAGTGATAGGCGGCCGCGGCCATCAGCGGATTGTGAAACTCGTCAAGCAATTGTTTGAGATAAGAGACGCCGCCACGGATATTTTGGGCTGCATCATAGTGGTTTTCGACACCAAATTGAGTGGCGGTATCCGGCATCAATTGCATGATGCCAATCGCTCGGTCTCTGACAGCGCAAACTGATTAAACTGCGATTCAATGTCAGCAACGAGGCGCGCATAGGCAGGATCGCGGCCGATTTTACGGCTCTCGCTGTCAATGAGAGATGAAATTTCTGCGGCGGAATAATGCTTGGTTGAAGGGTCTGGAGATTCGCCAGCTTGCGAGTTCTGGATTGCTGCCACATCTCCAAATCGAAGCGGGTTTACCGCATTGGCAAATGTTAAATCAGGACGCTCAACGCTTTGGCTATCTGCAGCATTGACAGTTGCTACTAACATAGATTGCTCGTTGGATGGATGGGCAATTCCATCCTCGCCAATCACTATCAATGCAGGCTCAGGACGCAACAATCCGCCCACGCCAATAGGCTCGCTAAGCGCCCCGTTCACACTGCTGAACCCTGTCAACAGCGCATAGATGAGCGTTCGCAGACGCGGAATGCGTGCGTGTATTTTTCTATTTAAGGTCATAGAATCTCTGGCAGTTATCGTTAGGGTCGTGCAAATCTATTGTCACATATCGTCAACCTTACCTTACGGAAATTTTACATGTTTCAGAAAGAAATTTTGCAAGTCATAGTTATTATGGGTTGCATGGTGCAAAGCGCGTTTGCTGCCCCAATCGATGAACCCGACAAGGCATATTTGAAGCGGTTTCCGATTGAAGCGCCCTATACCCTCATCATGGAATATGTGGACGAGAGCTATTCAAAGCTCGAAGGGCAACGCATTTTCAAATCAGATAAGCCGTTTGTAGCGGGGCAGGGACCGCTGATAAAGCTGACTGGTGTCACTCTCAATTTGTACGGCCTGTCTGCTTGTCCGTCAGATCAGCCTATTGCAGCCTATATCTTTGACGGACCGTGCAGCGGGGCACTACCACGCTATATTGATACTGAATTGTCACTGTCGCCAATTCTGCTTTGCCGCTCCTTTATGAAGTATGCCAATGATCCGATGCAGGACGCGACTTGCTGGTCGCTCTATACGGTTGGCGAGACAGCCATTGTTCACAATGTCGAAGTGGCATTGCTGGAGATCGGGGCAGGGTTTCTGACAAGGGACAAAGACGGCAAAGCGTTGCGCCCTGACTTGATCGATGCGGAGGCCCATGCCCGTAAGAAGAAGACGTTGTTGTGGAGTGAGGAGGCGAAGACCGCCATGGGGTTTGAGCAGTGAACGGGTCAATGTTGCTCTGTGGCGTCATCGCTTGCTTCTTTATAAACAGCACCATCACTTTTGCCGAAAATGCCAATCCAGCCTTCGATGTCCCGGCTGGCGTGACGTTTTTGACCGGTGATAGTTGGGACCAAGGCGGGACGATTGTCAGGCTGTATGGCGTTCAAAGCTGTATTCGTGGCACGCCGATGAAGGCCAATGCCCAAAATCGTGATTGCGGTGAGATAAGCATGGCGTTCTTGGCGAACTTTGTGGCAAGCGCGCCAACTACTTGTCAGGGAATAGCCCAAACTGAAATCCCGCCGCAGTATCTTGTGGTTTGTAAGTCCAAAATCGGTGACAAAATTGTGGATTTGGGGACAGCGCTAATCTTAAAAGGCTTTGCTTTTGCCTCCGAAGATGCGCGCGGTGATCCTATCAACATTCAATATTACATTGCCGAACAAGAAGCCAAAGCATCCAAATCAGGTCTCTGGCAGTTCGATGGTTTTCCGCATCCAAACCTGATAATGGAAGGAGCCATAGGGAAACAAACCAAGAAATGACATCAATATGGCGACAGTTGACGAAAAAAAGTTGAGAAAACAAAAGCGTCTTGCTGCCTCCCGTGAGCAGCAGGCTAAGACCAGAGATGCGCACAAGGCGCTTGGGCGCAAAGTGGTCAATATCTGGGTTGACGCAGACCTCTACGCCCTCATTCAAAAGGCAAGAGTGCAACATGGGTTTCCGAATGTACGCGAGGCGACTTATGCCTGTGTAAAACGGGGAATTGAAATGCTTATGCCGGAAGAGATTTTGGCTCACGATCAAATGGGTTCCTAAAAATCCATCATGCAATTTGCTGCATTTAACCGATATTACGAGAACCGACTTCAGCATGACCAAGGCATAGTACAGGCGTTACATTACTTTGCTTATGCCAAAGCTCGATAACCCGTGCCCGAAACCCACTTTTTCGACGACCCGAAACTGCTCAGGCAAACCCGAAAGTCTCCTTTTCAACCCTTCACACAATGAAGTCAGCGGCATTGATGTTTGCCCCTGCGGCCAGATTGCTCATGGTAATGGTTTGACCTCCAAACGAGATCGTACAGGCTCCGTTTACAATTGCAGACACACTGAGTTGACCAAATGTATCAAGTCCGGTGACGGCCGACAAATCAATCACGTCAATACCGTCCTCGAAATCCATGATCTTGTCAGCACCCCAGTTGTTGGAAAAGGCAAAGTTGTCGATACCAACGCCGCCGTAGAGTGTATCATTGCCAATGCCGCCGTTGATAAAGTCACTTCCTGCCAAACCGCTGAGTACGTCGTTTCCGCCCTCGCCGAAAAGCCGATCATCGCCGCCATAGCCATAGAGATAGTTTGCCAACGCATTGCCTGTAATAGTGTCTGCTGCGATGTTTGAACCGAATACACTTTCAATACCGGTTAGAACATCGCCTTCTGCCTCACCACCAGAGTTGGTTCCAGCGGTTAAACTCACGGTAACGCCAGAGGTAGAATAGTAGTAGCTTGCAACGTCGGATCCCGCTCCGCCATCGATGATGTCAGCGCCCACGCCACCCAAAAGCGTATCATTGCCGTCTCCGCCAAATAGCTGGTCGTTGCCTAACCCTCCCAGCAATTGATCGTTTCCACTCAGTCCATAAAGGAGGTTATTGCCGGTGTTGCCTGTAATAATATCCGCTTGATTGTCAAATCCAGTGCCGTTGATGTTTGCTGTACCGGTTAGGTACAGCCGTTCGATACCTGATGACATCGGATAGTTAACCGAAGCGTATACGATGTCGGAAGTGCCGCCACCGCCTAGAACTTCGTCAATGACGTCAGCACTGTTATCGACATAGTATGTGTCATTGCCAAGTCCGCCACGCATCGTGTCAGCACCGCTGAGGCCGTCTATAATGTTTTTACCCGCATTGCCGCTGAGAACGTTGCTCGTCGCATCTCCGGTGGCATTTATGTTTGCTGTTCCAGTGAGAATGAGCTGTTCAACATTAACAGCAAACGTCGACGAAATCGAAGCATAGACTGTGTCTATGCCGCCTGATGCCAGCTCTGTGACAACGTCAGACGCGTTGTCGACATAGTAACAATCATTTCCGCCGCCGCCGACCATCACATCACCGCCCGCGCCGCCGTCGAGCGTGTCATCGCCAAGAAGTCCGCTCAGCGTATTGTTTCCGGCATTTCCTGTGAGGCGATCGTTTTGATCGTTGCGTCCAGTCGCATTAATATTGCCATCACCAATCAGATAAAGATTTTCTGTGTTGGCAGCAATCGTGAAGCTAACTGAAGAGTAAATATAGTCTGCGCCCGCAATGGCAAGTTCCGTTACAACATCAGAGGCATTGTCGACATAATATTTATCATCACCAAAACCGCCAGACATTTGGTCGGCGCCAAGCAGTCCGTCAATTCTATCGTCACCAGCTCCGCCATTGATGATGTCAACGCCATTGGTGGCATTGATAATGTCGCCGTTCGCTGTTCCGGTGAGGGTGGTTATCATTGTCGTCGCATTGTAACTCAGGGACGACAGGGTTGTTCCATCAGCAAACTCGAATATTTCGATCGCGGTGCCAGTATTGGCAATGCGCACTTCGCCAGAACCAGTGCCATTGCTCCAAATCAATTTTAGAGAATTTCCATTAGGGGACGCTGAGCCGTAGTCGTAGTATCCGACAGTCGGGTCACTGAGCGTCAAGTCAGTGAACTTCACACGATCAGCCGTTCCAGAAGTGGCTGTTTCGGCTGCTGAGCTGATAAATATTGACGCTCCATTGGCTCCGTAAACATAGGTGTCATCACCTGTCTCGCCACTGAGATATTGAAAACTAGTACCAGTACCGGCATCCAACACATCATCGCCTGCACCGCCATAGATGAAGTCGTTGCCAATCGTACCATGGATATAATCATTGCCCGTAGTTCCATAGAGCATGGCTCATCCGTCAGTATAGATAGCGATTTTCGATAATGTTGTGCCATCAGCAAACTCGAAAATTTCAACAGCGCTGCCGCCGTTGGCAATTTGTAATTCTCCGGAGCTTGCGCCATTGCTCCATGACAAACGAAGGGCGTTGCCATTTAAAATGTTGTTATAGTTGACAAAACCGATCGTGATGTCACTGAGTGTTAAGTCCGTGAATCTCACGCGGTCGGCAGTCCCCGACGTTGTGGTTTCCGCAGTGCCGTCGATAAATACAGAACCGCCATTGGCGCCATAAGCATAAGTATCGTCGCCTGCTTGGCCATAAAGATTTTGAACGCCGATTCCGGTTCCGGCATCCAATGTGTCATTGCCGTCGCCGCCGCTTATATTGTCTAACCCAATGCCCCCATGGATGTAGTCGTTTCCGGTAGTGCCTGTGAGCGTTGTATAACCCGTCGACGCATTGTAGCTAATTGCGGAGAGTGTTGTTCCATCAGCAAATTCAAATAGTTCGATATTTTGACCCGCGTTGGCAATGCGCACTTCGCCAGAAATAGCGCCGTTGTTCCATGTCAAATTCAAACAGTTTCCATCCGGCGATGATGAACCGTAATCAAAATATCCAACTGTAATGTCGCTCAATGTCACGTCACTGAACTTGACACGATCTGCTGTTCCAGAGGTCGCAGTCTCAGCGGTAGAACCGATAAATAACCTTCCACCATCTGGACCATAGACATAAGTATCGTCGCCAGCCTGTCCATAAAGATATTGAAAATTTGTACTTGTGCTGATGCCCGCGTCTAACACATCATTACCGGTACCACCTACGATGCTGTCTAATCCAAGGCCACCATGGATGTAATCATTATCTGAGGTTCCCGTCAGCGTCGTGTATCCGTTTACAACATTATAGCTGACTGAAGATACTGTCGTGCCGTCAGCAAACTCGAATATTTCGATGGCGCTGCCGCCATTGGCAATGCGTACTTCACCTAAAGTTAGACTATCAGTCCACTTCAAACAAAGAGAATTGCCATTGACCGCATCGTTATAATTATAATAGCTCACAGTCATGTCACTGAGCGAAAGGCTGGTAAAGCGTACACGGTCAGACGTACCTGAAGTGGCCGTTTCCGCATTGCCACCAATAAATAACGAGCCACCGTTGGCACCGTAGATATAGGTATCGTTGCCGACGGAACCGTAGGAATATTGCCAACCAACGCCGTTCCCGGCATCAAGGATGTCATCGCCTACACCGCCGCTAATAGTATCTTGGCCGTCGCCGCCTAGGATAAAATCATCCCCGGCATTGCCGTTTATGGTGTCATTGCCTGCGAGGCCTAGAATATTGTCATCACCTGCGGTGCCAGCTAAGCTCTCCGACGCGGCTGTTCCCTCGATGCGATCAGGGCGGGCCATGATTTCTGAAAGGTTCCGTGTCACGCCATCATTGAACTTGATAACTTCCAGCCCATAACCATCTGTTGCCGAAAAGAACCGATTAGTATCGGTGATGACTTCCCCAGTGGCCACAACCGTGCATTTTAAATTATAGCCATCACGGCTAAGCTTTACTCCCGTTGACACCACATCAGTGAGTATGAGTGTGTCGTTGTCGACCAGAGACTTAGAGCTGTCATTGATTATGTCGTTACCATCCCCTGCCGCCCATTCATAAGTATCGCCGCCATCGCCGCCATTGAGCGTGTCAATGCCGAGCCCGCCAACTATCCGGTCACTGCCGTACAGACCGTTGATTGCGTCGTTACCGGCAAAGCCCAGCATATAATCAGAGTAGTAGCTGCCGGTCATGCTATCGGCAGCGGCGGTGCCATTATTTGCCGTATGAGATAGGATGTCTGCTAGGCTCCAAATCGTGCCGTCACTGAATTTGATTGCCTCGATCCCATACCCATTGATGCTTTGATCACCGTTCCAAGCAAATTGGCGTAAGACCGTGATAACTTCAGGCGTTGCACCGTTGATTGTGATTTGAAGATTCTCACCAACGCGGGTCAAACTTACCCCTGAAGAGACACCATTGTTAACCGAAAGCGTATCGACTTCAAGAACGGATAGGCCTGAGTCAATGATTTTATCGCCACCATCACCTTTAGCCCAAATATAAGTGTCATTACCGTCAGCGCCGTTCATCGAATCGACTCCGAGACCGCCGATTATCTTATCGTCGCCAGCCCAGCCCGTAATGGCATCATTCCCAGCAAATCCATAAATGTTATCAAACAGATTTGAGCCGTTCATGGTTTCGCCGACAGGTGTTCCTTCAGTTGCAGCTTTTCCCAGTATATCTGCCAATGTCCAAATTACGCCGTCACTAAAGGTAATGGTCTCAAGAGTTTCCCGGGGGTGGGTGCAAAAAA